>OZ026514.1:110778542-110812158 GCA_964019695.1 Loripinus fragilis | reverse complement strand
CTTTGTGGATTAAAAGAATGGATTTGTACCAGCCAAAATATTGTCTGTATCGTCTGAGCGGAAAACGAAGGACTGGATCAGCCTGCGCAAATGCACAAACTTATCAGCCTCTAAGTCCTCGTTAACGCCAGAATCGGAAGAATATGAAAGAGGGTGTAGTTGATTGCCTTAAAAGATTGACAGACGTGCAAAATGTGGTGTGAGTATCTTCTCTCGCATGCGCGGATCCAGAAGGGGGGGACAGGGGGCCCGGAACCCCCTGAAAAAATCTCAAAAATATAGGGTTTCTGTGCAATGCTGGTCCGGATCCCCTGAAAAATCACAAAGCTAACAAGCCAGTATTCAATGTTGGGCCACCATCTGCCTTCCAGCGAAACGCCATTGAAATCACGTTTCGCTGGCGGGCCGATGATGGCCCATTTATAGCAGTATTTGGATCCTCTAATCCCCCCATCAACAAAAAAATACATTATCAAATTTGGACACCCTCTGACAAAACTTTCTGGATCCGCGCATGCACCACATAAAACTGCAGGGAACATCGAAGCCTCTGAGAAGACTGCATTCCTTCTCTCTCTGGTTAATATCTTAACGGGTCATCAGGGAAATTTCGAAAATATGTTCTGAAGCTGCTTCTGTTGGCAAAGATTATTTGTTGGCTAGCCTAAATAATATGCTATTGTGGTCAATTGTCTGTGTAGTACAGCGATTAACTCGATCTTTACCAGCCAATGATATATTTTGTGGTCTGTCGATAACCAATGCAAACAGTTTGGACCCAGATCAGGCCCGACAAAACATCGGGCCTGATCTGGATCCAAACTGTGAGTTTCTGGTGATATTCCAGACAGAATTTTTCGAAAACGTCAAGTTTGAAAAAAAAATCAGCAGACGACAAACTCATGCATGCAAAGACTTAACATTAAGACGCCTGAGTAGCTATTTTGAGGGTCATGATGTCAACAAGAAGTTAAAACTAAGTGGCAATTTCCAACGAATAGCGGTTTAATCTTGATCTCGGAGTACTGGCGCCAGGTTGAACTGTATGTACAGAGGCAGGGGTCAACGACACGACACATAGCATAAAGTTCGCGCATCTATCCAGTGGGTCTAAATGTCTGGTTAATCCTCCATTTCTAAACGTTGGGAAGGCTCCGATGGGCCTGGGCAAATGAGCAAACCTCGTCTGAGTATTCCATTGATGCCTGTTTCTTTCGTCTGCTCTTCTCGTCTGCTTATGTTTTTAAGTAGTCTATATTGCAAACAACATGGACCCAGCTGCATATCAGACTGCTCCCAAGGACCAGGGACCTGGGTTCAAAAGGCGCAGTTATCAAATGGGGACTAGATGCGATTGTATTTTGGCTACGTCTCCATCTACCCTCATATATATAGTGTTTGTATTTGAACATATGTGGTGGATTGTCATTAAGAAAGTATATATGAGCCGTGACTTGTGATTTCCAACAATGTGGCATTTTGACATGAGTAGACTCAGACGGACCTGTGCAGCCCCCTTTTTAGCTTAAAAACTCCAAATGATGTTCAGCCAGTAGCTTAACAGTCATAGAATATTCAAGCGACTAGCAAAGGCTCTGATCAGACTGCGCGTATGCGCAGGCTGGTCTGAGCCTTTGCTGGTCGCACATACCACATTGCTGGAAATCTTATGTCGTGGCACAATTATATAATCTTTTGCATTTTGCATACCATATGGGACAATATTAGCTGTTATCGGTTTTATCTGCCTGATTATCTCCCTTGAATATTGACCACTCTGGCAACTTACCTGTTGAAATCTGTGGCATCAATTACACAGAAAAGTATGCAACCCTTTAAATAAATTATTAATAACTAACTTATTATTAAGCTGCCATTATTTTATAAGTTATCAAAAGAAAATTTAATGTTTTATCTTTATAATGATATAAACAAATACGAAATAACTTAATATTTAGTTTTGTCAAATTGTTCATCTTTTTGACTGGTAAAATTCCATTCATTTCTATGTAAACTGACTGCAAATGCCCTTGGTGAGCCTTTTATGACCCCAAAATAATCATGTTCTGATATTTTCTCGATGTTTTATAAGTTATAAATGGTATCTCGATCACCCAACGATATCAACCAAATAAGTTTCACAGAAATAAAATAAATTTTGGTTCTGTCATTTTTAGGTTGAAAATTGAGCTTAAGCGCCTTCTTGAAAGGGCGGAGAAAATGTCTAAGTTCTCATAGTTTGTGTCTATTATGCCTCCGCACTATTCAATATGCCGATAATGTCGAGAAACCTAACATCATTTTTAAATAGAAATTCAAGGGGAAAACTTAGCTGAATGGGAGACAAGATAATGAAAAAAAATCTTAAAGGAAATTGTTAGAAAATAGCATTACCATAACTTATCACACCGAAATAAAAATCATTTTATTACAAGTTGCTTCAATTTATTTTTTATTTTAAATATAACAATTATTATTTTAATAATACTTATTTTATTATTATTATTATTATTATTATTATTATTATTATTATTATTAATGCCTAGATTTATTCGAAGACTTTCATCTGGCAGTATATTCGTACTTCATTCTCACATCGGATAGGCGGCAATCGAATACACTTGAATAATCGGCGAACGAAGATCAAAATATTTAGAACCAGAGTTTTCGATTGCTAATCATGGCCCGAATGGTGACAATTGCAATTTAAAACACTGTTTCTGTCCGTTTTTGATCTGCGTCTGTCGATTGTTAAGAGCGTTTTCGATTGCCACCTACTCGGTGTGCCTCTGGTGAGAAACGATTTTGAGACGTTCATAACGGGATATGCGATAATCCAAGGTGTCAGATAATCCCTCGGGCTAAGGTCTTATCTCGGTCATAAAATACGATTTTACGGTTTTCACCGAATAAACGACTCTGCATAAAGTGTCCAGTGTGGAAGCCTTGGCATTCTACTAAAAACTTATGCATAAATAAAATGGTGTGTATCAGATACCCAGGCTGATCACAGTGTTCGTGCTCTGTACACCCTACTTACTAGTTTGTCATGCGGCGTCTCGTCAGGGTCTTTACTGTTCAGTATAACAACCTTTTTCGGTCATACTACCAAAACTGTCACGTCATGGGTAGATGCTCAGACAGCGCAAATGGTGTCGTTTGAAATTCTACTAATGTTTAGGCTTTGCAATTACAGTAAAAGACATGCATATATTATGACGAAGAGTACTAAAAATGAAGCAAAATCAACAGTGTAGATCCAGATACTTTATAACAAGATGTCTCTCCGTGTCTGTATTTTTGTAATAATTGAACATTTAAATAAATTGTAAACTAATAATTAAGTTTTAAGTGATGCCATTTAATTCTTCCGGAGAAGGTTAAACTTGAACGAACAGCAAAGGTTCGGGTGAGATGGCACAGCGCGGTCAGGCCTGATCCATTGCTGTTCTTACGTTCCATATCTCTCAGTTAAAAATTCCCAAAATACACAGATTTAAACAAATCTCTTCACACGGAGCTGATCGGGACCAGTAAGAACCAGAACTGACCAAAAACGATTTATAATTTCAACCGTAAACAGCAATGGGACTGATCAGACTGCGCTGATAATTTACTATGCGCATATGTTGTTCTGAGAATTCATGCTTAACAGTCAGGTAGCATCTGAGCAGTGAACACAAGAAACTGCGATGAGCATGCAATATATGCACAGACTGGCCTGCTCCATAATGTTCGCTGTTGGAGAGCTGAAACATAAAATCATGCAGTCGTTTTATGACGTGGTCATCTTATTGACACAGCGGAAACTCAGTGGGAGTTCGCTCATCTGCGTTAAAAGTGTGAAAATAGTTGATAAGGATTTGGCCTAAAGCGACTTTTCTCATAATTTTGACTGCGTTATAATCCTGTATTATGTTTGTTAACTTCAAGCGAGGACGCTGATCAGACCCTTTTTGTCAAACTCAATGTTCTTTACCTCGTCCCCAGTCCGAGTCTTTACAGATGTCGGCTGATTTTATTTTCGAAAAAAGTGTACAGTGTGGATCCAGATAAAGATCGAGCTCACCACATTTCTGATAATTCGTTTACTGATTATTTTTGATAAATTAAGCCTGAGTAATTATCCGCTTACCCACTCTCAGTTTTTCAACCTGAACATGTAAATACTGTGGGTACGTGTACTCAAAGAATGGTCTCAATGAGACTCTTTTGAGCGCTCAAAGCAAATGTTAAAATGTTGGAACAATATTATGCTGGATTTTCTCTTATCAAGACCTATGCCGAGAGAAGACCCAAATCAAGCTGCGCATCTACAATACTGATACGGGTAAACATGAAAAAAAAAAAAACACCGCATTAAAAAGTCTAGAGAAAACTGAAAAATATGACCAGACCAGGCCAAATAAACACATTTGACCATACCGCCGCCAACGGCCTTGTTTGTGAAGCTGTGTTATTTCTAAATCACTGCGGATGTGCAGGCTGGTCTGCGCATTTGTTGTTCGCAAAACCCCGCAAGACAGTTTTCTCACATCGAGGCCCATATTATGTTTTCTGAACATTAAGAAATTTAATACTCAAGGGCTCATGTACTCAATTCAGAACACACGAATAGTGGACAAACATGTTTTACATTTGAAGATGAAAAATCTTTTTCTTGATTTCAATTAGATGAGCATGCATACTCCAATTTGAACTTTTTATGTAACATAAATGAAATTGGGTACCCTCTTAGACCTCTTTCGTCAGCACACAAAACTATACAGCAAATACTATACACTCAAATCCAGACTAATACCATGGATACCTGGACTCACATACAATCGATTTCGCGATATAATCGCCGCGGTGTAAGGGGGACAATTGACTTATCGATTATCTAGGTGATCAAGAACCACAACTTACCTGTTAAGCCGGGCCATAGTTCTATTTGCACTATAAGCAAGTCTGTCCATGACATACATGTATTTCATACCATGCAAAATTCTTCCGAGAATCTGCAGAGGCATATAATTTGTTAGATGGCATATTACAGTCGACTTTCACAAACTCGAAGTCCACGGGTCCATATTTTTCATTTCGAGTTATCAGAAGTTCTTTTTTAAAAAGTCGTTGGTCAGCAAACACTGATTAATCAAAAATATAATTATTTTGATTATTTTAGAAGAACCGTTGCGGGCTTATCAGTCTTTATTTTCGAAATGCTTATCAGTCTTTATTTTCGAAATAATTAACCCTGACCCCGCAAATATATTTTTGTCCTGATAATGTCGTCTGCTTTTAACGCGGTCTGCATTCATGTGCCTAACTAGATTTTATCATGGAAGCAAACACTATGAATTTGCAAAAGAAAATAATTTAGCCAGCATACACGACTTGAAGTGTATCCTATGCGAGCAGCGAATGCTCTGGCGATTCGGCGATTTCGCAAATTCGTGGCTCGACAATGCGATACCATTAATGCTGAAGTACCAAAATTTCCGATTTGGGTCTAGTCCAATGGCGTAGTTGGTCCTGGGCAGAATTTCTCGCAAAAAAAGAATATGATTTAAAAAAAATCATGTATTTTACCTGTTGTTGCTTATAAAATTCATAAATAAGAATTACATTATTCCTCGAAAGAAAATACATTGTATATTGCTTCGAAGTTATTCTTTAAAACAAAGAGTTATCTTATATTTTTATTTTTGGACTCATATTTGGTTGGGCCTCGACGAGAGAAAACCTATCTTCGGAGGCTTGCGAACAACAAAGGCGTATACCAGACTGCGCAGACATAGACTGATCAGCGGCTTTGTTAGTCACTGTTTGGAAAGTATCATATCTAAACTTGCTATATATAGGTGTAATTTCAATTTTCTAGCTAGTCTCTTTAGCTGAGAAATCTGGCTTTAGTAATTATTCTATAATCATTAAAACGTTTGCTCGTAAAGACTTTGTTCTCTTTTGATTTTGTTTGATTTGATTCTTGACGTCCCATCAACAAGCTTTCAGTTATGTAGGGACGGGTCTACCTTGGATGAACCAGTACTTAGCTAGGATTAATGTGTCTTGCTCAAGGACACAACGCAGTGACGCCGGTGAGGCTCGAACCCGCGGCCCCTCAGTCTCGGGTCAAGCACTCTACCACTGGACCACTAAATTTATTCTCTAATCATTAGAAAATAATAGGGCAATTTATTATAATATTCACTAGTCTAAAACCCACCCAAAGACATGATTCACAGACACTGCTTTTGAAGACAATTAAAGACAGTTCACCGACACCGACACTTTCGACACATTTACTATGCTTATTGGCCTATACTCGGAAAAAAAATTATTTCTGCCAAGGAGAAAGTGTTTTACCATTCATCCAGACCGTTGTGTCGTAGGATCATGGACCGTTTGCATTTCTGTCTATTATAAGTTTAAAAAGGATATGTCACCACGCTCGATTTTTCATAATCTGATTGCAGGTGCAGGTGCCCGATGCTTTGGCTGTTTGTCGGGCCCACTGGGATTTACCTGTTGGATTTCCCTTGCTCCGGTATTCAGTTTTAATTACTGTTGAGTCCTTATCTTTGCTTTTTCTCCTTGTTATATCTTGATTTATATGTTTAAGGAGATGATGCATTGATAAGTTAGGGGTCTTTCATACAAACCAAATATCTATGTGTCTTGATCCACATCTGAATTAAGGGTGAGGTTGGCACCGTTAAACTGGTTTAAGCCCTCCAGTAAAATATTTTACTGACTGAAGGCGGTAGTTCTTTGGTGGATCTTTTATGTTTTTGTTCTGTCTTGTGTTTGCTATGTCTTTGTTCGAGTCTGTTTTTATGTGCTTTGTGGTCACCTGCTGGGAAAGGGCTGACTTCTTGGCTCTTGTTTGTGGTGTCTAACTGTGAGTTTGTCACTTTCCCATTGGTATCCTGGGTCAGGTGTGGTACTTGATTGTATCGATTCCTGATCTTTGCACCCTTACTTACTTTTATTTGATAGTCTACAAGGCATTATATCGTCTGCGTGATACGTGAATAATATGCAGATATGTTGATGCTACAAGAAGCTTAACTGATAGAATCATATAGCCTAGTTAATTGGGCTTTATTTATTTAGGAAATTCGCTAACAATGCAAAGTATTCCGTTTGATTGTTTTTTAGAAATAGATATAGTGGAGTTAGCTAATTTCGTCAAGAATGTAATTTCGCCAATTGAACATTCCCACCGTTTTTTCACTTGTGTGACATCACAGGCTCATTCTGAAAAGGGGATTTCCAAGGGCAAAAGAAAAGCTGTCTGTTTAGTTGTTTTTGCAGTAAGAAAATGCATATCTGAGTGGTAAAATGATGGTCACATATCTGCATCAATGTTTTCCTGCCATTTTCACTAATTCTTTTTAACCCCAATCTTTAAATTATGACCCTGATATGTTTTATTCATTGAATACATCGCCTCCTTCATCTTCATTTCTGTTGACATCCTCACAATGGAGGTAAGAAAACTCAGTGATGTATTTGGGTCCCAATTGGGGAAAATCATTGATTTTATCATAAGGGGGTTCTTATTAATGTTAAGACTCAGAAACAATGGTATGGCTAATAAGCAGCTATACGGACCATATATCTAAAAATGATTTTTTGTTAAATTATTTCAATCTTTCGCCTGCAATGGCTTGATGTATCCCTAAAGTACATAAATGAAAGTTTTTTATGTCTACTTTTTCATTTACTGTCTGTGTGGTAGCACCCCAATGAACCTAGGGGTTCAAATCGTGAAGCTTTGTTTCATAGCTAGTAATTTTAAAACTGGAGGACACGGTGTATAATTTTCCTGTTCTGTTCTGTTCTATTCGTAGGTACAAATAATGTCTCCGCCCTAGCGCCATCTGACGTCACTGTATGACTATCAGAGTCGTTTATTGGTCCGCTAGTATGAGACGCTCAAATTGATTGGCTGTGCTCTTTGCGTGCGCTAGAAAAATTTTCCTTATCTCGGGACAGGGCCTTACTCTAGCCCGAGTCATTCTCATTTTACGCTTGTAGCTGGAAGGTTGAAAAGTTTATTTACCCACCCTCTTCCACCCTCAACATAACTGTTTTTTGATAATTAATACTTTTCTGTACATTTTGTATTCAAACTGGCGGCTTCTCTCGTGTGAGGAAGTTTGTCATTTATAAAGGTGACTGTACGTGGTTAAATCTATTGATTATGTGAATTGAAGGATTAATTTCATATATATATATATTCACAAGGTCAGTCACTGTTGTGTACATATGTATATAATATATTTTGACCGGCAAACACAAGTAATAAAGTAAAAGGACCAATTTCAATAAGATGCTTTTGTATTTCTTTACCTTCGGACCGTATGAAGTTAATTAATCTGAATTTGAATTGAATATAGAAAAAAAACATGACTGAAATATTTTTGATTACAATAAATTAAATGATAGAAGATTCACAATAATTTATATTCATTGAATGAAAAAAATGGTTTGTCTCATAACATCTATTGATTTTTTGTCTATCCAACCCTTTTTGAGGCCTCTTTTTCCAGGTCAACAAGAGTTGTCGGTATTAGATTACTATTTTCAAAATGACGGAAAAACAGTTGCACAAACAAATCAAAGTTTTTGAAAATTAAATAACATATTTCGATAGTATAAGATATCACACATTATTATAAAAGGTCGAAATTATATGATAAAATCATTTTCTGGTCAGGTTGTATTTTGTTTTGCTATCCTCAGAGCCATATCTGCTTATGTTGGCGAAAACTGATTATCCCAGTATAGGTTACGTATGCCTGCCATTTATTATTTATTTTTTGCGTCTTATTATTATGGTTTCTTCCTCGGTCTACGTTATGTTTTCTATTTGACGAAAAAAACTCTTTTCAGGCAATGCCATGATATATCGCTCTATATGAGTTACCTATGACAGCTATGGGTAGGCTATGTCTGATGAGGGACCAAAAACCGAAGTCACGTGACAACAGCAAACATGCAACTTCATTATCATTAGGCCTATTTCAATGAGTTGTTAAAATTTGGACATTCATAAGACATATTATATAAAATTTGACGGCGAACTGTCTTCAATTATGTCGGTGAACTGTCTTGTCGGTGAAGTGACTCAAATTCTATAAAGTTTGGTCCCGGATCCGGAAAGTGGTACCGGCTTTTACATCTACCCATAATTTTTTTAGCTCCCTTTGATAATCTTCAACCTCCAGTTAACTGGTTAATTGATTTTTATTTTTTTCCCCGCGAGTGAATAAACGTAAATATTTTCATAATTCCGATAAACTAAATAATTTTGGATAAACCAGTTTCATGCAGCATTGAAAATTCTATTAGACACGTTTCTTATAAGTGTACAGAACCACTGTCATTGTTTACGTTGATATATTTCGATTCACCACAACAGGTTTCGTATTTCGGCCCCGTATGGTTCCCCCGTGTTGATTTACTTCTACAACAGATGCATTGGATTTGATGCATTTATTTATTTGTTTTATCAAGACATATTCAGCTTGATAGGTTTTTTTTGATGATAAATGTTCATTACTTTATACTTTTCTGCTGGTTCCGTAAATTTACCAAAACTATCTCATTGGTCAGGTGTACCAGACTCACGGTGCTTAACCATATCGGGCTCTATCTGTGCAGACAGGACTCTATCTGTGTATTTTCCATTACAATACAATACAAAATTTATTTGTATAGTCGGAGATACAAACAGTATAACATTAGCTATGAATAGCTATTTACCAACTTAAATAGCTATTTACCGACTTAAATACTTATTTACCGACTTCCGGACTCTATTTGTGCTAATATCCTATTCTATCTGTGGCTAACGTAAGAGGGGGTACATAAAACGCTAAAAAATCATCTGAAATATGTCTTATTTATTAAAGGAAGTCTATGCACGGAAATTTCGGGTGACCCTAAAATGCATTAAGGACTCCTTTTTGCGTAAAGGACTCCTTTTCACGAAAAGGAGTTTTATTTTTGCGAAAAGGACTTTTATTATGGCTAAAAACTATTTATTAGGACCAGACTTGGGGTCAATTACTTTGAAAAAGTAATTAATTACTTACAATTACATTGGAAATTGTTCAATTAAATTACAATTAAAATTAAATGGCTTATGAGCAAAGTAATTAATTACATACAATTACTTTGCCAAATGTAATTAATTACATTACAATTACATTTCACTGCCACATAGAATAACTGTTCTCAAAAAGTGTTGATAAGAAATCTGTGTGGCCCTAAGAGACATGAAAGTTGGCAAAAAAAGTACAAAAAAAGGAATATCAGATAGTGATGAACCAAAATATTACTTGTGTGTGAAATGCGGGCTTTGCAAGCAAGAGGTTTCTATTTCGGTCCCCACTGGAATATCTATTTTATTTAGTTTTTCTTTTTGCTATTATATCAACAATGATAGGTCCCAGGTTCACTGAACGAGTGAAATCCAATTTAATTTTCTGAATCACATTTTATTATTATTGGTATTATTATTATTATTATTATAATTATTATTATTATTATTATTATTATTATTATTATTATTATTATTATTATTATCAGGCCTCCAGATAAGAGCAAACACATGTTTAAATTGATGGGTAAGAAAATAATCACAATTTTACGCTCATAAAATTTCTTTTTCTGGATCTATGTATCATTATTATTATTATTTTGAAGATAGCAAATAAGCAGTTTAAGGATTTAAAATAATGTAGTGGATAGATTGTGTCATGCACCTTAGCATATAAGTGTGTTGATCCCAGGTGTGAAAATTTAACAAATTGCCTTCAAGGAGTCAATTCACTAACCAATACTATTGTCTGAGTAAATACTATTGTTGAGATTTTCACACCTTCTTTATTTTTGTATTGTTTTGGTAACTTAACTATTGAAGGTTGGTTGTCACAAAGCCTTATCTTTTATAAGCAGATGAACAAAGAATATACAATATGCTTAAAAAATGGTGCTTTCAAAATAGTAGAGGTAACATACAGTCTGTGTCTGTGGTAAAATTGTTATATGCTATCTTATGTCTATACTAGCATGACAAGATCCAATTCTCGTTGTTCCATGTTGCATTCAACTTTTTCATATATTGAGTACAGCAAATGATAATATATGCATTTACAATGACCAAGAACCATTTAGCAGCATTTTAAATATCTATGGTCTTCTTAGATAACTTAAGTTCATAACTGTTCTGAAAAGTAATTAAAAAGTAATTGAAAGTAATTGTTAATTACTGCCATTTTTGACCAGGTAATTAATTACATTCAATTACTGTAATTAAAGAAATGTCTTAATTACAATTACATTCAATTACTTCTAGAAAATGTAATTAAATTACAATTAATTACAATTACAATTTTAATTACCCCACTCTGATTAGGATTATGTTTGATATTTAGCAGGGGTTTCATTAAGAGGAGGGAGGCGGGGATTTTCCCCTTCTACTCAGGCATGTTTCCCCTGCTACTTTTGATAAATTTGTATAGAGTCAATGGGCAAATACTGTCGAATCACCCGCCTACTTAGACTTGATACCCGGATGCCAAAAAAGTTAATGAAACCCCTGATTTAATATTATAAAACTGAATTTAAACAATATTAATCTATCTTTCTTTCCTTTCTTTCTTTCTCTATATACTGCCTGGCGCTCGCTTTTGAGCATTATCGGCAGGTGTACAGTGTACACTCCGGGTTGCAGGATGAAAGCCTACAAATAACCATATCGAAATTACCGTAGGGTCTTTAACCTGCACAAGGGGTGACTTTCCCTGCACAGGGGACATCCAGTTAACATCCGGATCCGAAGGACGGTGCACTTATCTAGTGTCATCCCTGCAAATGACACTAGAGAAAGCGTGTTCGGACTCCGAAATTTTCCTCGCCGGGAGCATGGATCGAACCTGGGACCTCTAGCACCAGAGGCAAGTGCGCTAACCACTGAGCTACCACGCTTTCATCTATTTATATCTATCAATATTTATGCAGTAGAAATAGTTTTTGAAACAATATTTCACGGAAATGGCAGAAATATGACTTACTTTTGTGGATCTTTTATGTATTTTTTCTGTCTTGTGTTTGCTATGCATTTGCATGCGTCTGTTTATATGTGCCTTGTGGTCACCTGCTGGGTAAGGGCTGACCTCTTGGCTCTAGTTTGAGGTGTCTAGCTGTGAGTTTGTTACTTTCCCATTGGTATCCTGGGTCAGGTGTGGTACTTGATTGTATCGATTCCTGATCTTTGCACCCTTACTTACCTTACGTAAAGGAGTTTCATTATTAAGAAAAGGACTTTGTATCTGATCTATTTTTTTCTTATTTATTTATTTATTTATTTATAATAAAAATTATTTAATATTTTTATTTGATTTGAATAATAGTAAGCAAGAGATATTTAGTGTTCAAAAATATAATCCGAAAAATAACCTGTGTATGATACATTATATAGCCTTGCGAAAAGGACTGTGGATACCGTCTGAGACTCTGTTTGAATATCCATGTCCATTTGCATGCTATAATTTAAAAGGAATATAGCAGAAATTAGTATTGTCTGAATAAATCAAATCTCCAGATGTCGAATATTGATAGAGTATTTGAGACAATTGCACCATATAAAGTTAAATTTGAAAAGGACTCAATTTCGCGTAAAAGAGTTTTATTCTTACAAAAAGGACCTGGTTTTTCGATTTTGCGTAAAGGACTTGATCTTCATATATTACGTTCACGAAAAGAGCCTGGACTTTGGACGATTAATAATGCTTGTAATAAATTACTTCCATGAGTTATATTTATAAATGATCTTAATTGGTTAGCATTTTGCGAAAATGAAGCATAAGCACATCGAGATATTGATACGTTTAAAAGTATTAAATCTAATTTATGGTTCTTTTTTTCTTCTTTTTCCCCTTTTTTTCAGACTTGTCTACAATGGCACCATTTTTTTAATTACACCTAAAAAAGAGCAAAGTTTTGAATGAATGCACCTTTACGCGAAAAGGAGTCCTTTACGCATTTTAGGGTCACCGGGAAATTTCGCTTTATTAGATGACATGTCAATGTGGTTTTCACATATAGAGTCGGACACAAGCACAGATAGAGTCTGGGCCGCACAGATAGAGTTCGCTCTGCACAGATAGAGTCAGATACGGTTGTGCACCGTGAGACCACTAGACTCAGAGTCAGCAATGGACCCAAAACCGTGCCTGTGGGTATTTGCTTGTTGGTCCGGTAGTATGTTAAACAACCACTGTAAATTATTGGTTTACATCTCAAATAATGATATTGATAATTCAGCATGAAAATGAATACCTCAAATTGGAATTGTACAAGATAACAGACTTTATTTATTTAGGTATAAAGATCAACATACTTTAATATTAAAATATATCATGAGAATTAAAACAATTATATATTCAATGATAAGATATGATGAGCACACTTGACTGATAAGTAATTTGTAAGACTAGCTTAAATAGCACATTAAATGTAGAATTAATTAGAATTTTGACAGGGATATAGCATCCACACACATGTATTAAAGATATTATAATGTTTCTGATCTTAAAACCTATGGATTGCCCATAAAGCCATATATGGCTTATTTCTAATGGGGTCCATTTTAAGACACTATCTTGCCCAGAAAATGCCATGCCATGAGAACTTACTCTTGCGAACATTATGACTAAATGCTGACAATATTGCAGCCATCAATATCCTGGTTAGCTGAGTTGATAGAGCAGGGAACTAAAGATTGCAACCTGCAAGGTCCAGGGTTCAATCTGTTTTTCTGTGACGGTTATCTCCCTGGCCGGTAGTATATTTTATTGTCCGAATGTAGGCACCATGATGTCCACTAAAATGGAGCGGTCCCTAACATTGCACATAATAAATTAGGTAACAAGTGGTAGTGCATAGAATAGTGGTACTTGTAAGTGGCTGCCACTTATAAGTACCACTATTCTATGCATTACCTCTTGTTTCCTATGAGAAACAAGATTTCATCTTATAGATGAAACACGGAAAGCACCTAGTTTCAACCTACTGAAATGACCGACTTTATGGAGACATGCAGTTATAATTTTCACGGGTATAAACAGCCGTGAAAATAAAAAAAAAACGTGAATATTTATCCTTACCTTTACCTTTTGAAAATGAGCTTCGTCGCTAGAAAACCTGTCTTCGGAGTTTTCAACAAGATGAGGTTCAAACTAGCCTGCTCAGCTACAAAGACTAGCTAGAAATTTGAAATTTTGCTTGTGGAAAGTCTAGATACGATTCTTTCCTATAAGGGAATAATAAAGGCACTGATCAGACTGCACGGATGCGCAGGCTGGTCTGCGCCTTGGTTGTTCGCAAACCTCCCAAGACAGGTATTCTCACGTCGAGGCCCAAATGGTGTCAATTGACCCCCTTTATATAAAATAAAGACTAAAACAACTTCCATTTAAAGGGTCATTTGTGAAAGATGGGGGTCATTTACTATATAAATAGGGGGTCAGGGAAAGCCCTGCCTATGAGTAACTATTAATTGATTATGTACATTAAAATAATTGAGCCGCTGCAGGAGCTTTCCAACAATTTGACATTTTGACAAGTGTAGACTCAGACGAGCTTCTGCAGCCTCCTTTTAAGCTTAGAAACTCCAAATGGTGTTCAGTCAGTAGCTTAACAATCATAAAATACTCAAGCGACTAGCAAAAGCTCTGATCAGACTGCATGTATGCGCAGGCTGATCTGAGGCTTTGCTGGTCGCACATACCACATTGTTGGAAATCTCATGTCGTGGCTCAATTGATTATGCACATTAAACTATTTCGTTGATCACAAATTATGATATTTCCAGTTGTTTATCCTTCTTCTTCCACTGAAGTATGGGTTCAAAGAAGAAATCAGAGAAGACCCTGAGATGTTATGCTTCTCCCCTACCATCTGCTGAGAGATGCTTCTACTTCTGTGTCACTGTGGCAACTATAGCTTACCTTTGTTACTGTGTATACAGGGACTCAATAAGTAAGAAGCTCATAGGAAACTTGTTGAGCGTAAAATTGTAATTATTTTCTTACCCGTTGTTTTTAACATGTGTTTTGGGTTCTCAAAAGAACCGTCTCATTGAGACGGTTCTTTTGAGTACCCACAACATATGTTTTGGTTGAGAAATGAGAAAAAATAATTATCCCTACGCTTTTTTTAAAATATTTCACTGTGGCAACTATAGCTTACCTTTGTTACTGTGTATACAGGGACTCAATAAGTAAGAAATTCATAGGAAACTTTTCGAGCGTGAAAATGTAATTATTTTCTTACCCATTGCTGTAAACATGTGTTTTGGGTTCTCAAAAGAACCGTCTCATTGAGACGGTTCTTTTGAGTACCCACAACATATGTTTTGGTTGAGAAATAAGAAAAAATAATTTTCATTTATAGTGCACTCTTATCTGGAGTCCTGAAATTACTATCATATTCAACCAAATAAGCACACTATGTGGGCCTTGGCGCAAGAAAACCTTTCTTCGGGGGCTTGCGAACAACAAAGGTGCAGACCAGCCAGCGTATCCGCTCAGACTGATTTATGCCTTGTTTATTCTCATTTTGGAAAGTACCATATCTAAGCATGCTTTAAGCGAAATTTCAATGTTCTAGCTAGTCTCTGTAGCAGGGGAGACTGGTTTGAGTCTCACTCTCACAGAAACCCGGAAGACAGGTTTTGTCGTGACGAGGCCCATGTTTTTTATTGCATAACATTATCAAAATTCTATTCCCTCTGATGAAAAAAAGTGTAGCTGCAGATCAGCTGTCTTCAGAGTTACCACATCCTTTAACCCAGCACTCCATAGGCTTTTTTTTAGATCATGACATCATTTTCTATTTTTAGACAACAATGAAAAAATTCAAGAAAAATTTAAGTTAAGTTTCGAATACTTTTGAAAATATTATGGAAAATGAGCAAATGCTCTATTTCCGATACATGATATTTCAAAGGCGTCAAAATGCGTTATTACCGAGTAAAGGGTTTAATTTGTATTTGAAAATAATGTTATAAAAAGGAAAGGTTCAGTATCAAAAATTATACCCTTTAAAGACAATTGCAAATACTTCACACCAGTGGTTTCAATTTGATAATATTGTCGTGACATTTTTAAATGAAATAAATATTTTTAACAAAATCTAATCACTTTTTTTAAAAAATCATGTTTTGTTTTAAATTTGTATTGACCTATGATGCCCTATATATAATATCATTGCATCATTATGTTCGTTTATCGCTATATTCTGTTCAGTCAAAGAACATGTACAGTCGTCTGGAATAGCTCTTTGAAACTGTCAGATATTGGGCATGATCTTTCCTGTCAACAACCATAATGCAACTTGATCAATGCATTTTAAAATTCATTATTATCACCCATTTTATTTATCACAAATTTTTACTTTTTCCATCCAAATCATGTTTAGTTTGATACCGTCTGACGCTAATGACCTGTAAGGGTCGATGCGTCATTAAGCACCAAACAAACAAAGAAACCTGTTAAAATGTCAAAGGAATTGCTTGTGTGAAATGTTTGGAAGTTTTAAATGCTGAAAAATATAGCAAACATTGCCAAATTTTGAAAATAAATTTGTGGGTGCTAAAATATTGATTCTCCTCTTAACTTTCAGAGTATGATGGGATTTTGAATCTCTATGACTTTCAACCTGGATGGAATATTATAGGAAGAGAGCAGGTTTGTATAAAATGTTTGATTGTTCTGCTTTTATGCCAAATTATCTTGCCCTGGGCAGGGACTCCAGACATAGAAAGGATGTTCACATTATATACAATAATAATTAGGAAACTGGAAACAGATTTAAACAAGTCTGGGACTTACTTCTGTATCCCTTTCAAATGTAATGTATTGTGTATATGATTTGTTTGTATCTTGATGTACTTATAATTTGAATAAAGTACTGTTTACACTTATAAATATGAGTTTCATATGGAAAAGGAAAGAGAAAATAATGTTTATGTGCCAATCATCAATGGTGTAACCAGAAGGCTGAAAAAGTTACGCACATCAAGGGAAACTACTGGATCAAGCAGTGATTCTTTTCATTTGCATTCCTTTTCAAAATGGGAACTTCTCCTAGAGGAAAGAATTTGCTCCCAGAGGGAGCAAATTCTTTCCTTAAAGAGCAGTTCCTTAAGGTATGGAAAATCACTTTTACCACATTGGGTGACCTCCCTTGAATGTTGCTATTTTTATTACGCGCGTGTGTAAGTGTGTAATGGGAGCTATCTCATGAGATTTTGGTACTTATTGTATATATGAGCAGCAAAGGAACAGACGAGAGTACACATACACCGTCTCCTCCTATAGGTCCAGATTAACAGAATTTTTTAGCGTAAAATTTGAAATTAGATGTGTACTTGTATTTTAAAAAAAATTCAAAACCAAAACATATTTTGTGGATACTCAAAAGAAAGGTTTCATTGAAATGACAATTGAGCCACATAGAGAGAATACATATGTACCTGTTTTTGTTGTACAGTAAAACCTGTGTATAACGGCCACTCTCAAAAAGATTAAAAATTGGTTTACAAGAGCAATTATCGCTTAATGCAGTTCAAAAGTATTTCAATACTCTTCAGGGTTCACTTACTTTGCAAGAGACCCTAAGTATTCATGATTCCAAGAACATTCCAAAAATTGAATTCATTTCTTAATTGTAGAATAAGGGATCAAGAAACCTTAAATCTATGACTACATAATGGCTGGTACATGTTTTTTTTAATTTCTGTTGTAGGATATATCCAACTTTGAGTGGCATTTCTGGTCACGAGTATTTTGGCTGATATGGCCGTGGTATCTGGGTCATGTTGCTCTTGGAAAGGTGATGGAGTGGAACCTCATACAGGTATGTATAATCATGGCTATATTTTTTTCTGGGGCCATGGGAGTCTTTTACTTGTGTTTATACTTTCATCCCAGACAACAATTTTTCAGTCATATCTGGACAATATCCTTTTTTTTCTGGGTTGAACCAGTACTTAGTAGAGGATAAAGTGTTTCACTCAATGCAGTGCCTTGCAGTGAGTCGACCCAGCAACCTTTCTACCTCGAGTCTAAACACTACCACCCCTTTCCCCAATCATGGATGCGGGAGCAAAGTGGCTCAGTGGTAGAGTGCTTGACTCGAGACCGAAGGGCCGTGGGTCGAGCCTCACCGGCGTCACTGCGTTGTGTCCTTGAGCAAGAACATTAAGCCTAGCTTAGTACTGGTTCAACCCAGGAAGACCCGTCCCTTTATAACTGAAAGATTGTTGATGGGACATAAAGAATCAAATCAAACAAAACAATCATGGATGCCATATGCACACTATTCATTATACAGTGGACGCTGGTTAACGTGAGTTATTGGTGGTTTCAGTTAAAAGGAGCCGATATGTTCAGGCCTACAGATAAGAGTGTGAAATTATTTTTTTATCTCAGCCAAAACATTATGTTTTGGGTTCTGAAAAGAACCGTCTCAAAGAGGCGGTTCTTTTGAGCACCCAAAACATATGTTTAATTTGATGGATAAGAAAAGAATGACAGTTTTACACTCAAAAATTTTGCTTAACTGGACCATATGTATGTTTTATGACCCAGCGCAATACAAAACCAATGTTTCAGATCTTGCTGTGCGCTCGATGAGTAACTAAATCCCAGGCACGAGGTTATAAAACTTTTTTTCATACTCAACTCAGCTGAGCTCGAAATTTATCCTGATCATAAATGTTAAAATGCCAACAATTGTTGGCAATTTCACATTTATTAGCATTATAAATACAACATCTGAGAGACTTAAAACTAGAAACTTCTTCATATGTTGGTATTTTAGTTTTTATGAGCAGTTGAAATTTCGTGCTCAGTTGAGTTGAGCATGAAAAAAGCTTTTTAACCTCAGGGCCAGGCCTCTAGATAAGAGGGGGAAATTATAACTAATTTCATAATTCTCAACCAAAACATATGTTGTGGGTATTTAAAAGAACCATCAACATGAGATGGTTCTTTTGAGCACCGCCAAAAATGCTTAAACTAATGGATAAAAAATAATAATTTAACACTTAGAAAGGGCCTTTGTAAAGCCATGTGGTTAGTTTATTAGGACAGCGGAGACTCTGATCAGACTGACCATGCTGATCTATGTTTTTACTGGTCCACATGGCAGGTTTTTGGTTTCGTCACCCAACAAATCCTTTGGATATTTTACCTATTAATATTTATCATATGGCATTGTGTCTGGGGGTGAAATAACGCCATGCAATAAAATTGATAAACCACTTGTGGTTTACAGATTTTCCTGAAACATTATGAAGTCCATAACAACATTTTGTACATAATTACAACATTATAACGTTTTATGGCAGAAATGAGATTTCATGGTTATCTTAATGTCATATGAAAATAGAATCTAACATTCGTGCTGTTGTATTATTGAATTTATTAAACTTGTTGCGAAAAAGAGATAAAATACTCAGCAAGCCTGGCATTTTATCTCTTTTCCCCAACACGTTTAATAAATTCTATAAAACATGAGCACTCATGTAAGATCCTCTATGTACTATCACAAAAGGTCCAGATGTAAACAAAAAATTGACTCAAAGTATTTTCTCATCTGGACTTAAGCTGTCTTAATCTTAAGTCATGGAAATAATGCTAACTTGCAATTTTATTTTTTCAGTATAGAAAATATGCATTCCTGGTCTTTGCTCTGTTCAGTCTGAGTGCTGTGATGGGCTGGCGCCCAGTTTGCCTCATTGCTTGCCATGCTTTGTTGCTGTATATGGCTTCACTGACAGGACATCAGCTGGTTGTGTGGATTTCATCAGTTGCCTCCCTTTCAACCCTGAACTTTGACCCATTTACTTCATTTATGGTAAGAAATGTTTATTTTCTGGTGTTTTTTTTTTACCTCTTTGCCTGCTACGAGGATTAGTCAAAAATAACTGAGCCCTACCTCATAACATTTTAGTTTGGTATTGTAGACAGACAATGTGATTATGTTCTATAAGTATAATATGTCTTAGATGTTTTAACCCTAAAAAAATATCCTAATGAAGCTTCTTTAATGGTTGCTAGGCAACTGAAGATCGTCAGTCAGATTGATGCGTTCACGATCTCAGCCACCAGGAATTTACAGTATGTCTTTAAAAAGCTTGTGTACTTGATAGTTTTTGTGAAAGGCATATTTGCCACTTATTTGAATAAGATATATCATATTGTCTTTTCATTACACTAAGTTTGTTAAGGTTTAGGTGAACATTGAGTGTATGCGTTGCCTAGCAACAAAAAACTCCAAAATTCCACAAATTTTCAAATTCAAGAGGATTGTGTTGCCATGGAAACAAAATTATGCATTTCAATCAAGGAACTTAATATGTCTGAGGGTTGGTATGTGTATGCAGTACTGTTAAAGCATTGTTATGCTAATGTTTTATGGTTTCTATTAAAATTGTGTAAATATGATTGTGGGTGGGGTAAATTATAGGACTTCAGTCATATTAAAATTTGATAAATTCTGAAATTAAACTACTACAGTATCTATAATTTGGGTTCAGTTGGTTTCTGTTCTGTGACACGGAATAGGTAAATGTTCAAGGTATCAGAGGACAGTGAATAAAGCCTTGCTTTAACATTACTGTTTCCATAGCAACGCTTAGATTTAGATGTATAACAGCGTGAACACACCCCTCTGACAGGGCATATTCTGTTGCCTAGCAACCGTTACAAAAAGCCTACCAACAGAAATAAATTAGGTGATTAAATAGATGACATATAACTTCAATGAATTATCATCCAAATATATGTCCATTTTACTTAATTCAAATGTTTGTTTGTTTGTTTGTTTGTTGTTGCTTTACGTCCCATGTCAACAGCTATGGTCATTGCGGGACGGTCAGTTCATTTAACCACACTTTTTCCTGGGCAGGCTTGAGCAAGCGGTTAACCAGTAATTTGTGCACATACTTTCGCTTGTAACTGACAACAACCCTTCTTGAATAAATCAGCGGAAGGGAGGAGAATGACCGTAGAAATTATTTCATGATCAATCTCCACGAAAGTATGGTACCGGGCCGGGATCGAACTCCCGACCCCTGGATCTGCAGTCAGACACGCATCTGTAGCCAGACACGTTACCGACTTTAATTCAAATGTTATGACGTAGGGCTCAGTTATTTTTGACTGACCCTCGTAGCGGCAAATTTTGTCATCTGTTGATGAATTTTGCAAACAGTTTGGACCCAAACCAGGGGCCTGATCTGGATCCAAGCTGTTTGACACTCTGTTGTTATTCCATAAAGAATATTTTGAAAAAGAAATGTTGAAAAATAGCTACAGATGACAAAAATAATTATGAAAAATAACCAGCATGCAATGAGTTAAGCCATTTGGCTGTTTTAATGATTATTCCTGAGTTCAGGATTTTGAGGCAAACTTTCCATAGAAAGTAACATTACATCCTTCTCGCAAAGTTCTAATGGCAAAATAACTTAGGAATAAATGCATATACTTGTTTGCTACTGTTAAAATGTTTAGAAATGGATCTGTAAATGAGTAATTTGCTATCTGTTTGTGGAGGACTGTTTTTAAAGTGTTCAGTGAAACACTATTGCATTTAGTATAATCAAAACAGTTTTTTTCAAAATGCAAAAGGGTTTGGCATGAATTTTGACTAGCTAGATGTTTTTGATCAATAATTACGTTACTAAGTGTCTTAAGACTAGATCGATATCCAGTTCCGATTCCATATTAGAACCTAGGTTTGTTTGTCTACATATACTGGTACAGGGCTTCCATTAACTTTCAAATCCAGGAAGTCCAGCCTTCCTACCTTTGAAATTTGGAAGTCCCATTGAATTTTTTTGGAAGTCCCACTTTTTTTGTGATCCGGTCGCGGTATGGCGGATTGTTAAATATGTTCTTAAAAGGGTATCCCTTGGGAGCAAAGACTGCACCAAAGAACTGAAACCAGAGTGTGCATATTTCCTGGGCCAGACTAGCTAGTTTCTGCCATTTAGGCTTCATCAGTGACCCTCTAATAGTTTCAAAGTCCCACAATAAAATCCATGATTACAAAGGACAAGAATATAAAATCTACACTATAGTGAAGATTAAACTTGCTTTGAAAAATAAACATATATATTTCAGATATAATTCTTCTTTGTTCCTTACAATGCATTTTTACTTTTAATTGCTTATAATGCTAAAGAGGGGATGTCTGGTATCTCCTGAATTGTCATGTAATCAGCCTAGATGGGGAAGAGAGAGCTGTTTGCTTTGCTTGTCTTCCTAGTGTCTTGTGATTGTTGTGTTGCTCTTCCTCACGATGCCATGCAGTTTGTGATTGTGGTATTTCCTGATCATACTCACTATTTTTGATGCATGTTGTCAGGTCTTGGACTGCAGTATGGTCAGCTGAGCACTTTCATCAGTATATCTATAACCCACACCATGCTGAGCTTGAATGTAACCTGCTTTCATATTCATGTGATGGATGGATGGATGGATGGATGGATGGATGGATGGATGGATGGATGGATGGATGGATGGATGGATGGATGGATGGATGGATGGATGGATGGATGGATGGATGGATGGATAGATAGATAGATAGATAGATAGATAGATAGATAGATAGATAGATAGATAGATAGATAGATAGATAGATAGATAGATAGATAGATAGATAGATAGATAGATAGATAGATAGATATTTGGGAGTGATGTGTAGCAATTATCATTTTAAAAGCTTGTACTTAATTGTGTAACAATCATTTTTTAAAAGCTTGTACTTGTACAGCTGAAAAATTGCAAAAACAAAAAAAACAATAGTCATTCGTTTTTAATATATTGTATGTTCGTTCGTGTAGTGCCTGTGTAGAAGGAGCGTTCAAGTACTAAATTATCACATGCGCAGGCTCAACAAAACAATTAATTACGACGCAGTAGAGTTTATAACTTTTATTCCACATGCGTGCAAAGTGTCACGTCAGCACTTTCTGTATTACTGTCAAACAAAACGGATACTGATTGGCGGTTTCGCTTTATTGCTCTCAGTTTTTGCTCAGGGATTGGATGTCCGTCTTGCGGGAATGGTTTCTAAGGCCGTTGTCAAGATGTGTCGATGTTTCTACACCTGTTGGATGACATGCTTTAATAATTACGCATCGAAGCCTACACGTGACACTGGCTGTCAATAAAACTCTCCAAATCAGTCAAATGGGACGTCCTAGTGTGATTAATTAACAAAAGATATGAGTTTCCAATACGAAGGCGGGACATAAATCACGTAATCTGGTAAATGTGGGCGGGTTTTTTTCTGCAGACAGGACGTCTCAATAACCATTTTCGGCCGTACTAAGGAATTTTCAGAAGTCCGGGGTACGTCTTTGATGTGTAATTTCGGCGTACACAGCCGATTTTGGGACGTAATATACGGCGTACGCCCGCCTAACGGAAGCCCTGCTGGTATATATGTTTTGAAACGAAAGGCAATTCAATATTTTTGTCCTGAATGTGAAGAATTGAATTTAAAAAAATAGAAAATTTTACTTAGCGAAATATTTCATCTCTGACATGTGTTGAAGTAATACATGTGATCAGCATCCTGAAAATTGGGATGCTTTCATCACACTTCATGGAATATATTTTATTCCCCTTAAGCAAAGTAAATATCTGCTGTATACGTAATAGATTAAATATTAATGAGCCGCCGCATGAGATTTCCAACAATGTGGTATGTGCAACCAGCAAAGCGTAAGATCAGATTTCGCATCTGCCAGTCGTTATGAAACATCACAGGACCGGCGGTCCTGACTGTTGGATTTACCTGCGGTCTGACAAGAGTTACCTGTGCCCAAAAGTTACTGTTTTGACTGAATATATGTCATTTAATTAACTAATTAAAAACCATATTGGAAAACAGCATTTAGCAGCAATCAATATTTTGTTTACTGAGCTGTCATGGTTATTTTGTGGTCATTGGTTTTTATACATTATAATTTGTTTGTTTTGCTGCTTTACGTCCCAAGTCAACAGCTATGATCATGGCCGGACGGTCAGTTCACCTAACCACACTTTTTCCTGGGCAAGCTTGAACAAGCAGTTAACCAGTACTTCGTGCACATACTTTCGCTTGTAACTGACAACAACCCTTCTTGAATGATTCAGCGGAAGGAGAATGACCTTAGATATGATGATTTCATGATCAATCTCCACGAAAGTATGGGACTGGGCCGGGATCGAACTGGCGACCCCTGGATCTGCAGTCAGACTCGCATCTGTTGCCAGACACGTTACCAACTGCGCTAAGCAACCCAGTATACATTATGTTACATTCAAACTTGAAAACTTATCATTTTTCATTTTTTTGTTGTTTGTTCTCGTATGGTGTCGGTCTGATGAAATTGTGGTTGGTCAGGCAGATTTTTCCAGTCCACCAGACCGGCTGTCTTGTAAAGTCTGGGAAACTTTTGTGAACTCTGATACGCACAGTCTGATCAGAGCCTTTGCTAATCGCTTGACTATTCTATGAGTGTTAAGCTACTGACTGAACATCATTTGGAGTTTCTAAGCGTAAAAGGAGGCTGTACAGGCTCATTTCAGTATACACTTGTTTAAATACCACATTGTTGGAAATCACATGTTGCCGCTCATTTTATTATTATACCTTTGCTGTATACCCTTGTCCTGTTGTTTCTGGATGTATCATTTTTAAAAACTGTGTAGATCAAGATTTGTCTGGTTCCTCCCCTATATCTATCTAGGATCAGGTATAGGCTAATCCAGGCGGATTTTAACTGTAAGATTTGGCGAGAACCTCATAACAGGCGTGATCCTGGGGGGAGGAACTCTAAATTATGGAAAAATGATGAGGTTAATGATTCATGAGATCTTTAAACACAAGATGAATCGGACAGTTTGAGCCAGGAATCCATTAAAATGTTTTGGGTAAATTTATTTACAGCAAAATTCACTTTGCTTTGATGTTTAAAATTAGAAAAAGAAAACGTGATCGACCAACTGTTTAAACCCATGCTAAATTCGAAATGTAGCAGGTCATCTCGTATCTTGTTAGCCAAGGGATAAACCAATCACAGCCAATGATACAATAGACCTTGCCTGTTGTCAATTGAAAATGATAATAGGGCACCAGTTTAGATCAAGATCAGCTGGCATCTGGTGAAGCCAGCTGATCTGGATCTACACAGCTTCCCATGCAGGCTGTGAATCCTTAACGTTATCACACAACTCACTAAACTGGCTGTAAAACAGAAGTCAATGCAATATATTACTTTAATCAGTAGAATGAGCTAAAATGAAATTTCTATTTATACTGGATGCATATAGAGGAAAACATAATAATTTACCATAGGTGAAAGTTGTCAGGATTATTCCTGGATTCAAAATTTTGAGGCCCACTTTCCATAGAAAGTCAGCCTCAAAATACTGAATTAGGCAGACTTATAATATGTGAAGCTTTTAAAGTTATCTAAAGACTACTGGCTGCTTAAAGTTTAAATGATGATAAGTTTTAAGATTTTAATTTCTAAAGGTCAGGATTTATGAAGGATGATAAAATAAAACTGTGTGTGTTTGCAGAAAGGTATTGTAGAACAACATGATGATGATATCTGGTACTATCTCCTTGTTTTCACTCTGGCTTTATCCAACATCAGATGTACAAGTTTCTGCCTAGAAAACTGCTGGGATCATCGTGGTAGGTCATTTACGCTTTGCATGCTGGGTCATAGGGCCGGTTAAGTAATTTTTTTGGCGTAAAATTGTGATTATTTACTTAGCCATCAGTTTAAACATGTGTTTTGCGTGCTCAAAAGAACTGTCTCATTGAGACGTTTTTTTTTAGTACCCACAACATATGTTTTGGTTGAGAAATAAAGAAAATTCTGTCAGTCCTGATCCGAGTCCAAACTGTTTGCAAAGGTTATCAGCAGCCGACAAATTCAACGCTAGCAGGGCAAATCATCCTAACTTTATCGTATATAAGGTGTACCAGCATCTGTCTTCAGTGATTTTTATGCCCTCTAGTTTGCAAATGTTGAGGGGGCATACTGCTTTCAATAGATTCGTCCATCCATCTTTCTGTCTGTCTGTTCATCATGCATACCTTTTGGGTAGGAAATCTCTTAACTATATGACTAAAAGGCTGCAATCTTGAAACTTGAAAAGCTGATAAGAATTGACGATTGGATAATCTGATATTAAAACTTTTAGAGGAATTCTGAGCAATGTTTCAGGAGTTATGGCCCTTGTTTAAGAAAGAGTACCTACCTTTTGAACAAGCATATGGTTTTGGGTGCAGTGAGTTAGGTAACCCACTATTTAGAAATCTTTGCATCCCAAACTCAATGTTGTGCATCTGTTCTAAGATGTACCAATCACAGATAATGTGCCCCTATTAGGGGCTATTTTGTTTTCATTCTACAAAATCTGAAGCAATTTTCCATTCCACAACATCCAAAATGCTTGAACACTGAAAAATAATGAGACTGTTTCAGACTTTTTCTTTGTATTCAAGGGGTGAGTACCCCACCCCACCAAAAAGTAAACAAAACAAAAAATTCCACCAAAGGTCAATATGATCCACTTTGAAGAACATTGAGATACATTTAATGACATTGTAGAGGTAAAGGTTACTTTCATAGCTGAAGTTGGGATTGCATGGATGAAAGTTTCAGGATTATTCCTAAATTCATACTTTTGAGGCTGATTTTCCTTGGCAGCTTTTTATTTATTAGCTTGTCCGAATTATTTTCAGATTTTCTAAAGACAACCATTTACGCTTGAAATTGTTTACGTTTGTGAGCATGTTCCAAGTTTTAAGATTTTCGGATATTGAAATTTTTTTCAGCATTCACCAATTAGCATGATAAAGTAATACTATAGATCTTACAACGTACTTTTAAGCCCTTTGTCTACTAGTGTCCTCTGCTGATGACTTTTGCAAACAGTTTGGACACAGACCTGGCGCGACAAAAATGTTGGGCCAGATCTGGATCCAACCTGTTTGACACTCTGATGGTATTCCCGAAAGAATTTTTCAAAAGTTTTATTTTGAAAATAATCAGCAGACGACAAAGATGCATACAAAATTACCAAGTAGGCAAAGAGTTAAAGTTGTTTTGATCTGGTTTCAGGTGATACAGTGCAGCACAAAGAGAAACCAGATCTAAGCCAGGAACCAGACATGGGTCTCCTTGACTCGGACAAGTCTCCTGGTGGCTTTGACAACAGCTTTCTTGACATGCTGGCCTACATTTTCTACCTACCACTTTTCTTTACGGGACCAATCCTCACATATGATCTCTTTAAATCACAGGTAATTATACTGCAAAAGCTATATTGGCTTTTGTGAAATGAACTTCATATTTACCCTAAGCTATTGTATCTGGCAACTTCTCACAATGGGTCATGACTGTGCAATGCCTGTAGATAAGCACAACAGCATCAAAAAAATTATCTTACCCACCTGCCCCCCCTAGTTCGAGTTTTCTCTGGAATTTTAGTGGCTTTTGTATATTTTGATATTTGCCACTAATGTGGCAAATATCAAAATATGGAAAAGCCACTTAAACATCAGAGAAGGCTCGGATTACTGACCCCCTGACCCCTTAGAAGGGGTCAATGGTAAAATTTGCATTAACTAAGTCAGCTGTCAGTATTTTTAACCAAAGTTTTGCATGCAGACACATGAGCAATAGATAGGAAACATATCAAACAGGATTTTAGTTTGAAGCCTGGGTCCTATCCCCTGGGTGGAGTTTGAGGGTGGGGCCCCAAGGCCAAAAAAACAACTTTTTGGGATGATGGTCATTTTGCATATCAAATTAAAGGAAATAGAAATACGACAAGTACATGCAAATATTTTGCCCTTACACACACTCTTGACTCCTGGGGTGGAAACAGTTTTTTTTTCTGAAAAAGTTTTGCCCTGACAGACACTTAACACATGGGTTGGGGTCAAAAGGTGAAAACATTTTTTTTTTCTCCTGAATGTGATCATGTTGCATATCAAATTAAAAAGAATGAAGCATAGAACAAAATTCAAGCAAGAAATTTGACCGTACACACCCCTGACCTCTGGGATTTGGTTCAAAGCTCTAATATTGAAATTGTGCAATTAAATATATTTTTATTGACTTGAACATGTTGACTTAAAAAACGAAAGGTGTACTACATAGCTGACATGCTTTTATTTAGTTGTGACCAGAATGATGCTTTAGGTGGACTTAGTTGTAGGAGAAAAATGGGATTTCTATTTGCTATGTGAAAATATGGATGGTGTAAAAAACAGAAATCTATTTGTTGCAGAAAAAGATATTTAGTCTTTATTTCGATTTAAAAAAATGACATTTTTACAATTATTCTTTAATTTTAGAATTGTGGAGATAGGATTCGTCTGAGAACACTTCTCTTTTATATTTTCAGATTAATGCCCCAAGTCCCGCCATGACAGGATTCGTCTGAGAACACTTCTCTTTTATATTTTCAGATAAATGCCCCAAGTCCCGCCATGACAGTATACAGAGTTATGTCCCTTGGCTTGAACTTTCTGAGAGTTTTCTTCTGGGCTTTCTTTATTGAACTAATCCTTCATTTTATGTACTTTAACTCATTACAACAGAGTTATGCGGCTTTAAAAGCTGTGTCTTTGTTCACCTTGGCTGGTATAGGCTACTGCCAGGGCCAGTTCTTTATGGTGAAATATCTAGTCATGTTTGGATTGCCAGCAGGGGTGGCCAGGGTGGATAACCTCGATCCACCCCAGGGACCAAAGTGTATAGCATATATCCATCTATATTCAGATATGTGGAAGTAAGTATATGTACAATGTTATGTCCGGACGGGTCTTCCTGGGATTAATATGTCTTGCTCAAAGACACAACACAGTTCAAGCCAATTAATGTGTCTTGCTCAAGGACACAACGCAGTTTGAGCCTCACCGGCTCGAACTGCGTTGTCTCCTTGAGCAAGACACATTAATCCCTGCTTAGTACTGGTTCAACCCAAGAAGACCACTCGGGCATAACTGAAAAACTGTTGACTTTGACGAAAAGAATCAAATCAAACAAAGTACCATGTTCATCATAAACGAGCTAGAGCCAGCATAATGAACAAGTTGGCATGTTCTGTCAGCAAAGATTGAAATCAGTCCGTGCATCTGCACAGTTTGACCAGTCTTCATTTTCTGCCTGAAGAAATATTCAACTCTTGACTACCCATAGAGGGTCCATCAAAGACTGATCGGACTGTGTGGATGTGCAGACCGATCTGAGTCTTCGATGGGCGCACATGCCAATTTGTACCTTTTGCTGGGTACAGACGGAATTAATCCGACACTTCGACTTCTACATTTATCATAAAATTTGAGCAAATTTATTTCACTCCCAGTCTGGTTGAAGTAACTGAATTTTAGTGATTGATTAATTGATTGACAACCAGTGAAAACCCAGATCAGGCTGCTCCAAGCAGTCCGATCTGGGTTTACATTGTTTGATTTGATTAATTTGTCTGAATAAAGGAATGATTATATAACACTTTTTGAGAGCATTGAAACGTATTGGCCTTATCGTTACTAGACTTGTTTGCCAGTGGATGTTGTCCATTCTTGCTTTGTCTTTTTACCCTATTTGTTCTATTTAATTGGACGTCTTAATTCTTTAACATAATGATTTAAATTTAAATCAATTGACTTCTTAATTATGCAATAGTCATTTGCACCCCCACTCTCCTTGGGCCAGGGAAGAGCTAGTCTGCAAAGCCCAGGTATATGCCCTGCATTGTGGGGACATGTTTTATGTCAAATTGCTGGTAAAGGTCCCAGCACCCAGAGGATTCCCTTACATAAAAGTGTATATTTTCACAGTATGAAGTTTTAATAAAGTTTTCAATAGCTAAAAAAGATGACTAATACACTTCTTGTCTTGTCTTACTTTTGTTTTTCTCATCTGCCTTTAATTTTCCACCAATCTCTTAAAATCTTGAAACTCACGATAAATTAAAACCCTGTTTTTGCATGGGCAACACACCTCACTATGTTGCCGTAAATCTTGGAAAAATGCACATCTATTTTCCCTGATGTTAGGGTAGGAATCAAAAGCCCAGCATATCCGTGGCACTACCAGAACATTTCTTGTGTATAACTCTGTACTTAAGCCCTGCTATGCCCTACTATCCAAGGCCCCATGGGGCCATGGTTGCAAATGACTGGTGCATTAGGTATTGATCTGTTTGTGTCTGAAAAGTTTAAATTATGTTTATATTTAACATTTTTTTTTGTTTATATATTTAAGGAGAAATGATATAAGTTTATCTTTGGTTTATTGCCAGTATCATTATTGAAATTGTTTGCCAGTGGGTCGCATAGCTTGAATGGTTTTGGCACTGTAATTTTTGTTAAAGCCATAGGCAGTGAATGTCAACATAAATTGATACCATCATTATCAACCTCTTTATCATCGTTGCACCAGGCTTTTTGATGTTGCAAAACATTTCAAAGTGTCTTCTGCACATGATATTACATTAACTCTTTCGCTGCCAATGTCGCCTTTTGGCGAGTTATAGGCTGACTGCCTAAGTCGCCATATGGCGACTTGGACATGTGGTTGATCAAGTGATGTATGTTACCTTAATTTGTGACATATCAACAGTAACAATAGAGATAACCTCAAAAGAAGACTACTTTATGGCAAACTAACCTGGAACTGGCAAAAAAAATCGTAAAACACTGATATTGTATCAATTATAAAGTAAGTTACGCCAATTTCAGGGAAAATGCCGGCCCAGCTGCACCCAAAATGACGTATAATAGTAGAAAAATATAATTCCAGTGATATAAAATGTTATTTCTTGGTATAATAAAGCACAAGGCAAATATTTACTTACAAAAAAAATGTTTGGGGCATTTTCTGCAATATAGTGATCAAAATATGATAATTTAATTAAAATTAGGTCATATAAGGTCAAGGTCATTCAAGGTCAAGGTCACTTGATCTGTCTGCCCATCTAAAATCATACTATTATGCTAAACAATATATGTGCAATCTTTTGTCAAAGTTTCACCATGATATTCAACCAGATAATGATTTTATACTATTTAAACAGGTAGACCCTGTTTTAAGATATTACCCAAAATAAATTTGGCACTGAGAAGTATGTTTCTCCAGGAAGTTGGCAGGGAAAGTGTTAATAAAGAGATTGTAAAAGTTGACTTTGACTCCTGTACACTTGGAGGGGTCACATAATAGAGAAACTATTCTAGATGGGACTTGACGCGAGAAAACCTGTCTTTGGGGGTTAGCAAACAACAAAGGCTCAGACCAGCCTGATCAGCGCCTTTGTTATTCACTTATGGGAAAGTATCATATCTAAACTTGCTACAAGCAAATTTTTTAAGTTTCTAGCTAGTCTCTATAGCTGAGGAGACTGGTTTGAGTCTCACTCTGTCGGAAACCCCGAAGACAGGTGTTGTCATGTCGAGGCCCATATGATAATTGACCAGGTCGATATGATTGGACTATTCTTGGAAGCAATGTAAGCCCCAATTCATCATCATCATCAGGTTTTGATTAACATGCAGGTGCAGGGCATCTTCCACATCAGTGGGCCTCTCTCCAAGTAACTGACTAGTTACACACAGAGCAGATCTTACTTTGGGTAAGATTGCCATTTGTATATTTGTAACAAAGTTTTTTGGCAGGATGCCCTTCCTTTCACCAACTCAGACATGTTTGGCAGTCCAAGAGCTCTGCCTTTTCCTTACTGACTTGGACTGTGTGCTCCAGCCTTGACACCATGAAGGAGCTCTAGCGATAAGGCGTATATTTTCCCTAGTTGAAATGATTACAAAACCTAAATTTTCAAATTGCCTAAATATTTTTTAAAATTGGACTGTTTCGGTAGTAAAATATGCATAGAAAGCATCAAAATAGGTTTCAAAGCGATCCATCATTTACAAAGCCGTGAAAACTTGCGCCTTCTACCCCCACCCCTCATTTTACGTCTTTAGACTGGGTGCCGTTTAGACGATAGTTTTAGTAAATCCTTTGCAGGTTTTCAAAAAGTAAAAGTGCTAAAATATTAAGGATAAAAGTGCCCTTTATTTCCAAAACTTTGCGGCATTCCTTCTGTGCATGCGTACGAAATATACTTAAAATTGTGACGTTTGTCATTGAAAAGATGAAACTGGCGTCTTTCAGTTTGTTTTTAGATGCTTTCCCCCCTAGACCCAAGATGCCATTTGGACAATTAAATGTCGCTATACAAATATATAACATATGTAAATGGCTTGTTGGGTCTAGGGGGGGAAAGGGGTTGTATAAGCGAAAGAAGTCATTAAATATCTGACAAAAATAGACCACTAAGCAAAATGGTCGTTTTTATTGTACATCAACTGTATAAATAGTTTTACTGTACATAGCGTGGTTCCCTGTTTAACGGTCTAGTTCCCATATATGTTACTGAATAACAAGCACAGTTGATGATCGAAATAAATTCTCATTCAATAAGAAGTAGAGTTATTGCATGCTTGAAGAAAAAAAACGTTTTAAATATATAAATTGGGGGCTATGGTGCATCGACGGCTCCTCTATATATATATTTGTTGAATGTGCCTAGTTTCTCCAGTCGTTATTTCAACAAAATAAAACGAACGTCTCGTTTAGGGAGATTGCTCGCCTTATCGCTAGAAATTCTTAGTAGCAACAACAAATCAAAATATCTATACATTATATATCACTGTATATTTGGATTGTTTTATCTTAAAATCTATGTGGATCTACACTAGTACTGGTTGTCAATGTATATCAGGCCTCTAGATAGGAGTTCGTAATCAATTTTTTTTTTCTTATTTCTCCAAACATATGTTGTGGGTACTTAAAAGAACCATCTGAATGAGACACCCAAATCACATGTTAAAATAAATGGGTAGGAAAATATTTGCAATTTTATGGTATATTTTTGGTTAAATTTGACCTATGTATCTATTCAGGGGTTTCAAGACAGTAAAGAATTAATTGAATTTTGTTTTTATCATTGCAGATATTTTGATAGAGGTCTTTACAATTATTTAAAAAGGTAATTTTTATTGCTATATACAGGACTTTAGTTAAAGAGCGCGTAACAAATAAATAATTTCCTTATTTCTCAACCAAAACATATGTTGTGGGTACTCAAAAGAACCATCTCAATGAGACGGTTCTTTTGAGCACCCAAAACATATGTTAAAATTGATTGGTAAGAAAATATTAACATTTTTGCGCTGAAAAATTTTGTTTATCTAAACCTGTGTATATATCTTCCATATTTGATCTAATAAGCATACTGTTGGCATGATACTTTTGAAAATTTATTCTATCTTTTGAAAACGTTATCCAGATCAGCTGGCTTCTGAAGCCTCAGGACTTAAGTTAAGAGTGTGTAATGAAAATTTAATTTTCTTATTTCTCAACCAAAACAAATGTTGTGGGTACTCAAAAGAAACTGCTCAATGAGCACCAAAAACATATTTTAAAATTGATGGGTAAGAAAATATTTACATTTTTACG